>JAFMSR010000018.1:31769461-31790363 GCA_022818135.1 Saxidomus purpurata
CACAACTGATTGAGTATCAGTATCAGTTGTTCAAACGGGTGCTCAGTGAAATTTACTAGTGACCACCAAACAGTGGATACCATGATCAACCTGTGTGGATATGTGCATGTGTGGCTGTGTGCCTGTGTGGATGTATGGTTGTGTGGATGTGTGGCTGATCCTGATCTGCACTTGGCACAAATGCCGAATCACTTGCCATAAACAGGAAAAAGGGCAAATTAGACACCGAGACAAGAAAATGGAAATGTTTACAGCCTTGGTTTGTCAAAAATTTACATTCCTTATTAGTCTATAATTATGGTAAAGCAGATGTTCCAACTGTTGTGAATATCAAGTTAAACTGTAACAATCAGTTAAGGTGATTTGATACCCATTGCCATTGACACAAGGTAATTCTTACCAGACAAAATGTTAGATATGCAGAAAATAATTTCAAGACTGACATACAGGCAAAAAAGCTACATCTCATAGTAATATAACCCAACAACAATATATGACCTAAAATGTCAGCCTGGAATATCTATGCAGTCTGATCATGATCTACACTTCTACGTTTTACAGGCAGAGAATCGTTTGCAGTCAGTAGGGTAAAGGTAAAAACCTGACTATTTTCATATATACTGAAATCACTATGGAAACTAACCTTCACGTTAGGGAGGCTTGAGATAAGTTTTCTGCTACAAACATTAAATATAGGCAGTTGTAACACCTCCAGCATCAGATCAACTTCTCCCTGTAAAACAGAAAAGCATAGTTTATAATTATAAATTATGTTGCTTTTTTTCTTGGAATTTAATGCCAGTATTCCACATGGATAATTAATCAAATAGTAGTTGTAGGAAAAACTACATCTAGTACGAGCAGCACCTATTCGTCAAAATTTTGCAAAGACTCACTAACCTGCTTACAGTGAACTTAAGACTGCTAACAGTGAACTTAAAAGACTGCTTACAGGCTCAGTTCTAACAGTGAACTTAAGACTGCTAACCGCTAACTGTTTATAAGCTAACATTGAACACAGTATCTGTTTATAAGCTAACATTGAACACAGTACCTGTTTATAAGCTAACATTGAACACAGTATCTGTTTTAAGGTGACATTGAACACAGTACCTGTTTATAAGCTAACATTGAACACAGTACCTGTTTATAAGCTAACATTGAACACAGTACCTGTTTATAAGCTAACATTGAACACAACAGGGCACATCTGTTGGTCAGCTGGACAGGGTCTGTACACAATTCATTCAAAACTGTTAGCATCTGGCTCAGTGAATCCCTCGTGTTCTGAAGGAAAGAAGAGTTGAAACAAATTTAATCACGTGAAGTACATGTATACGTAAACAAGCTTCAAATTGATATTATATCAATTTTACAAAGTGACATTTAGTCAGACCAGAGAAAATCATGGAGTATTAATTAATTGTATCAATACACAATTACTACATTGAGAATACCGTACCATTCTATACAGGGATGATAGTACAAGTGTGACATGTTCAGGGTATTTTCTATCAAAATAAATGTCAGCAGTGGAAAGGAGTGAAACGACATCTTCAAATCTTCCGTGTTCATATAACAAGTCCATCATCAAGAGGAAGCAGTGTCGATTTCTACACGAGGTTTCAACATTGTATTTCTAGAAAGTAAAAAATAATATCCCATTAAAGGTACATACCCTATAACTGATGCCAATTTAAAATATCCCCAAAACATAAATAATAAAATCTTTGGAAGTATTATAATTCAACCTAAAAGTTTCAGCAATGCATTCCCAGTCATTATCGATAAAATCAGCGTTTTAAAATAAACTGCAGTACCGTAAACCATTCAATAATCTATTGTAGAGTTGTTGTTGTACAATAAATGGGTGGATGCGATTTATTACAGAAAGCCTTTATATTGATTAATTGTGGTAAAATGAGGCATTTTTAGCCATAGAATCTTCTTTGAAATTGTATTTATATACCATTATACATTCATTGAACACATAATCTATGTTGCAAGAATATAACCTCCTATACGTAGGTAGTGCCCCTTTAAGTCTGCTGGGTGTAAAACTTGAAAATCCCACTGATTGCTCATGTCTACAATGGTTTTGTGAGTCATTCATTTTGGAGCATACCATTAATTGTTCAACGAAGTGCTGACCAAAAATGTCCAAACTGCCAATGCCAACAGTGCTGATCATGATCAGACTACTGATATGTTAGTTTATACATATTTATTTGAGCTCAATTGTAAAGAGAGCTTGTAGCTTATCGAGTCACTCTCGAGTCCGCTTCCTGGAAAAACCAGTACTGGTGTCATATGAGGAGGTACAAAAATTCGTGACTTTGGTGGGACTCAAACCTGCAACCTCCGTGATGAGCGGTGGACACCTTAACCTCTACACCACCGCTCTTCTACTGATATGTTGAGGCTGATCATGATCTGCACTGTTTTCAAAAGCAGAATCATCTACAGTAGACAAAGTATTAAAATATATTTTTACCAAAACTAGCATGTTGACAAAGCCTATCAAAATTGAAAAAAAAAAGTTTGTAAAAGAAAATTGAGTTACAGCAGGGTTGTGTCTCCTCACTGTGATCGATCTTTTATAAAATTGGGAAAAAAAGGAGACCTCTGTTTCAAGAAAGGGGTACCAAACTATATTTTATCTATATTTACAATAACCAGAAATTTCAAAACTGTTGTGTATTTGCAGAGCTCAGCTTCACTCAGCTTTATAACAAGATCTGTCAGTAGGACAGCGCGCTCAACTTTTTTAGTGCTTGCCTATAAAACTAAACTTTGACAGTTAAGGGCACACAAGACTTTAACTAGGAATTTCTAAGTACAAATCAAAAAACATTTTCACAGAGTAATCTTCTCTTACTTACAGATAAGTCTCATGATGGAACATAAGTACAAAATGTACTCCAACTTTCAAAGTAATATCTCAAATGGTTAAGTCAACAAGTGGACAAGAATGAAAATTTAAACTGACTTTCTAAGTCAAAAAGGGCCATAATTCAAATAAAATCCTTGATAGAATTACCTTCTCCTGTCCATGTTTTGGGATCTTTCTAAGTCAAAAAAGGGCCATAATTCTGTCAAAAACCTTGACAGAGTTATGTACTCTTGTCTGTAGATGGAGGTTATGATGGTAAACAAGTATGGTAAGTTTCAAAGCCATACCTCTAATACTTTTGAAATAAAGTGGGGTGGTACGAAAAACTTAACCAAGGTGTGACACCAACGCCGATGCTGGGACGAGTAGGATAGCTCCCCTTTTCTTCAAAAAGTCAAGCTAAAAAGTACCAGTATCTAATCTAACAATGGCATCATGTAAAATTCCTTACTTCATCCAAAAACCACTTAAATGCCATGTCATGTTTTCCATATCTATACAACATCTGTAGCACGTTCTCACCTACTGGGTAATATGTCTTAAATGCTTGCTTCTCTTGTAGCTCTTTATACCTGTAATGTATCGTATATTGTATCATATATTAGGGCTTTATTGTTGGTACCGGTTTCCCATACGATCAATGCCCCCAGAAGAGGTCAGGAGGATAGTGCAAGACACAGAAAGCGTCCCAATTCAAGAGACACTCCTGGTTCTTATACATGCCAGGTGTATAGCACCCATACATGGGACCTCGATTTTAGTCTTATCCGAAAAACTGTTAGTAATTTTAGTTGGTCAGCCTCGGGAATCGAACCCGCTACCTCCAGATTACAAGTAATGTGGTAACACTATACATGTAATACAAGTCTTTATTCACAAACTCCTAATTACCATAATTATGTTGCAAGAACATGAAGAACTTGAGTCTATAACTGACATAAAATTATGCTTAAATCACTGTGTACAGACACTTTAAATAAACATTGTCAACCGAGTCTGAAAATTACACATGAATGATTTGACACAATGACCATGGAAAGTAAAACATTATATAATTTGAGGCAAATGAAACTTTTTTTGTGAGTAATTGTTTTCATTCACCTTAATATTAGTTTTAAACTGTTTAGTCATTCATTTAACCCCATACACCTAGAAAATACTTTGACATACATGTACTTCAGGGTAAAACCAGTTTAGTCAACATAAAGAAATTAATCAATCCTGGAATTGATAAATGAAATACATTTTCTTCCCCACGCAAGGCAAGGTAGAAGCCATCAGTTAACAAGAGCTGTCAGTAGGACAGCGCGCTCGACTTTTTAGTGCTTGCCTATAAAACAAAACTTTGACAGTTAAGGGCACACAAGACTTTAACTAGGAATTTCTAAGTACAAATCAAGAAACATTTTCACAGAGTTATCTTCTCTTGCTTACAGATAGGTCTCATGATGGTACATAAGTACTCCAACTTTCAAAGTAATATCTCAAATGGTTAAGTCAACAAGTGGACAAGAATGAAAATTTTAACTGAGTTTCTAAGTCAAAAAGGGCCATAATTCATATAAAATCCATGATAGAATTACCTTCTCCTGCCGATGTTTTGGGATCATGAGGGTAAACAAGTATTCCAACTTTCAAAGTAATATCTCGGACAGTTTAGTCAAAAAGTGGACTGGTACGAAAAACTTAACCAAGATTCTATGTCGATAAACGGCCTTAATTTTTAAAACAAATCCCTGACAGAGTTACCTTCTCTTGCCTACAGATGGGGTAAATGATGTGAACAAGCATTCAAAGTTTCAAAGCAATATCTCAAAGGGTTAAGGCAATAAGTGGATTTTACCCATATTCAATGTATTTTCTAAGTCAAAAAGGGGCATAATTCTGTTCAAAATCTTGACAGAGTTATGTACTCTTGTCTGTTGATGTAGGTCATGATGGTAAACAAGTATGGTTAGTTTCAAAGCAATACCTCCAATGGTTTTGAAATAAAGTGAGGTGGTACGAAAAACTTAACCAAGCTCAATACACTTTCTAAGTCAAAAAAGGGCCATAATTCTGTCAAAAACCTTGACAGAGTTTTGTACTCTTGTCTGTAGATGGAGGTTATGATGGTAAACAAGTATGGTAAGTTTCAAAGCCATACCTCTAATACTTTTGAAATAAAAGTGGGGTGGTACGGAAAACTTAACCAAGGTGTGACACCAACGCCAGGGTAGTTTAGGGGATAGCTCCCCTTTTCACAGAAAAGTCGAGCTAAAAACCCAATTTGACAGATGTTTCGAAACATGTCTATAAATGTTTAAACTATTACAGCATTCATTTTCTTTTTCCATATTATACTTTATACATGAAACTCAGGCAGAGCTAGCTCTGGCAGTAACCAATGCTAAAACGGCCTTCAAGAATGCTTACTCAGAACTAGCTCAAAAGAAGTTGAATTAGCAACATCGCTACATATAAAAGTTGTTTTGCAATTTGCATAATACATGAACAGTTCCACATATATTACAAACAATGGCTTTAAAAAAATTTGAACCCTAGCCCTGATGAAAGTCAGAAAAAAAGAAGACTTATAACAATATACATATTTAAACTACAAAAGACCATGAGACTGACCTTTCCAGAACTTTAAAAGCAAAGCTGAACTCTTCATCATTGTCAGCTAGATATAATAATGCTGTAATATCTTCTGTAAATATCTTGTCCCTGTCATCTGCTGTCTTCTTCAGACGCTTGAACAACTCTTCTAGAATCAAAGACAAAAAGCACTTTAATTTCAGTGCCAAGTCATCACTTGTGTCACATTCACATGCTAAATATAACAAAGCTCAGTTTTCATTATGCAAGTTGGTGTAATCAGTGACAATGTCATAGAAAATTTTATTTTAAATCAATGTTGGCAATCGACCGGTCAATATTAAAAAAAAAAAAAAAAAAAAAAAAAAAAAAAAAAAAAAAAAAAATTAAAAAAAAAAAAAAAATTTTTTTTTTTTTTTTTTTTTTTTTTTTTTTTTTTTTTTTTTTTTTTTTTTTTTTTTTTTTTTTTTTTTTTTTTTTTTTTAAAAAAAAAAAATTTTTTTTTTTTTTTTTTTTTTTTTTTTGGGTTTTTTTTTTTTTTTAATCCAAATTAATTGCACTGTGGTTAATTCAAAATTATTGGTCTAAGTGACTGATTAACTGTCAGGAGAAATGGTATATTTGCTATTAAAACAATGGTATCCCTTTGCAGAGGTGTTATTCATACCTAGGCTGCCCTGATAGCAATAAACCTGCCACACTTGTGTAATTCCAGTAAGACAATTTCAACAGTATGTAAACCATTTTAAGTAATATCATTAAGAAACAGCACTCAGTTCAGAGTGTTTTATATCAATTGTCCAGTACTGACCAAACAGCCCTTATTTACCTCACTTCGGAGGTATGGAACAGAAGCATTAACAGAGCAATACCTTTAATTCATTTATTTGAATTCTTATATTTTATTCACTTCTAAATTGAATATTTTACCTAGAGGCACTTCAAGCAAATATTCAATTGACCACCATGAATGACCAATTGACTAGTATTGGCAACAATAGTCTTAACACCCAATATTAACTTACACTGACTGGCCATTTTGGAGGTATTGACCTCTGGATTTAGCTGACTGTCATCTTATGTCTTAATCATCAATTTGAAGTATGAGTTCAATTTTTGCATTAAAACAACCAAAAATTATCGGAAAACATTCAATTGACATGCAATCAACTAGTATTGACCAGTATTGACCACTTTTGGAGTACTGACTGGGACGGTTAAAACCAGGGGTGGTTTCGACAACCCGTTGTTTCAAATGAATGATCTTTCTCACTATAAGATCTGGTCAGTACAATATTTGTATGTCAAACCTTTTCTATGGCCTATTTTTTTCCTCCAGGCTGTCTGTTGTGTATCAAAATCCAGCAAACCTAATGGGGAAGGGCTGTATAAGCATCTCTTCAATTCTAAAAGAGAAAGTTCATGATCAAGAGAATAATCTGAATAATCTTACAACCAATGTAAATGAAATTTCTGAAAAATAATAGATCAAATAAAATGACCAAGGTGTACCATGTCATATCACACACTGGGATTGTCTAATTTTGAAGTTATAGATCTCCCATACACCTACCAGTTATTTAGTAATCAATGCTTTCGCTAGCCTCAATATTTCAAAGTTCTGCAAGACCGAACAATTTTACAAACTAATATTACATAGATGTCTGGTGGACGTGTCGTATATAGCAAAGAGCCCTGGCGCACAATTAGTTGGGCTATGCTTTCACAACATCATTACCAACTGGGAAAACACTAACATAGCCCTAACAAGCTATAAGCTTATAAGTGTAACATATTTGGCTTCAAACTATGTGAACTATGTGAATATAAGGGAAGATCAATTGCCTTTTTTCATATAAATTTGAGTAAAATATTAAAGTGGACCAATTTATCATTTAGCGTTGGGTTTATTGTATTTGTCAAGGAATAACATTACTTGATACAAAACTCTTATAAGATGTAAACAGGTAACTTATATGTCTGATTTAGCGGTGTATGACCTAACATGTCGCGGAAATACATTACAAATCCTTGTAATATCTTTGGACGATACATTGGATAAGTATTTATCCTTTTAAGTTATGTCATCAAAATGTTTAAATGAATACCTTTAATCTGCGAGGATTTCACTGAAGTATAAGAGCTGAATCTCAAAATATTTTGGCAAATTTTCAGCATGACTTTTTGTTTGTGATTCGTAAGAAGATTATAACTGTGCAAAGTACAAGATTGAGCCTCTCGGTCCAGTATATTTACACATAATTATGGAGGGTAATACTTTCTAAGTGATTAATCTTTTATTCCTAAGGTTCTTTTTTACCTGAAACAGTGTCTCAAATTAGCTGCAGTCATATTTTACAGAATTATAAGAAATGTTTTTTTTACCCCACAACAAAAAACAAAAAACCAAAAAAAACAAAAAAAAAAAAAAAAAACAAAAAAAAAAAAAAAAAACAAATCCTTTATAAAAAAAAAAAAAAAAAAAAAAAAAAAAAAAAAAAAAAAAAAAAAAAAAAAAAAATTTTTTTTTTTAAAAAAAAAAAATTTTTTTTTTTTAAAAAAAAAAAAAAAAAAAAAAAAAAAAAAAAAAAAAATTTAAAAGGGGGGGGTTTTTTATACTCTATATTATAAAATATTTTATGGTATACTGCATCTTCTTTCAGAAAAAGATGAAGAGAGCTATAGGTTGAAAGTGATTGGATATATGAGGTCACCATTCCTGTACAAGAATGGAACTCCTCGACAGCCTGGCATCTGTCATCAAGTTACAGGTGAAATAACAATAGACAAAAAGATCTTCAACAACCCTGAACATTCACTGGAAGGACTGGAGAAATTTAGTCATATATGGTATAAAATAGGTTACTAAAACCAATCAAATTTTCTTTTAAATCTGGAATTGTAACAGGGAAATACAGTTCTAACATTTAAAACTGGCTTTTTAAACTTTACAATAGCCATGGGGTATTTCCCTGTTTGAAATACTGCTGTAGAAAAATGAGTGAATGTTTTTGTATTCCCTTAGATTGACCTGGGTGGTCTTTTTGTCCTACTTTCGCTTTATTGCAAGTTGTAAACCGTTGGAGACATACGTTGCACATCATTGGAAGTAAAGTTCTTTCAACAATAAGTATAGGTTATAGGTCTTTATTACAGGAATAAACAAATTTATTGTGAGGGAAGCGTTAGCGAACCAATGCAATATGTTTTTTTATTTCTGTAATACGGACCTATAACCGGCTTACAGTTTTCCCATCTACAGACAATATTTGTATTGATATATATAGAGATTAAGGACGCTCCCTCGAAATAAATTTGTTTATTCCTGTAATATAGACCTGTAACCTATACTTACAGTCTCTTTCTGAGAGACTTCTGGGAAATTACAAAGATATTTGAAAACTGGAAAACCTACTTTCATTTTTGAAAAGGCAAAATATAATTTATTTATTCTTTTGTTTAACTCAAATTTTTAACACAATATGTTCACATTCCATGCAGTGTGTCAAATCTTTCCTTCTAAGAAGACAGTAACTGTTATAATTCCAGATATAAAAAAAAAATTGATTTGGTCTTAGTAATGGACCTTTGATATTAATAAAATCTGTTTCATGCATTGTTTTGACTATTTGTAAGTAATTGATACAGGAGAAGCTTATGTGTTTTATTTAAATGCAAGAATTGTAAAAGCATGTTTCTGTTTATTTTGACTAAAATTTACAGTCATGCAGGTTTAAATAATCTTTTCATGGTAGTTTTATAAAGTGTAACTTTTACCATGGTGCACCGTGGTTATCCTGCAAAATGTTTAGGTGAACTTGAAGACTTTTTTTCAAAATGGACTGTATCAAACCATTTTCAGTGAGGTCTTCACTATAGATTTACTGACTGAACCACAAACAGTGCAGTTCATGATCATACTGTTTAGGATCATTTAGTGGTATTTCTGACTCCTTCAGTGTGAATTAACCAGTAATACTATATAGACCATTCCTGATTTAACTGAAAGCTGATGAAGACATATTCATGCACCTTTTTTCTCAGATTTGGTAAAAAAATATACTGCAGAACGAGAAGCTTTGACCATTTCTGTTGTTGTGTCTTATGCAGAAGACCAAAAGGGGCGTGAATATGTCTTTATCAGCTTTCAGTTAAATCAGGAATCTTGGATCATTTAGTGTCAGTGGTATTTCTAACTCCTTCAGTGTCTGCCAAGTTTAAACCCTCATTGACCATTCTGTGTAGAAACAAAAGGCCTTTTTTGCACCCAAGCCAATGTGGACTGGTAATCCATGGGTGAATGTGGCATAATTATTGTGAATGTTTCCCTGTTAAACATCAGTCTCACTTGTGAATGACTGCATGTTATTTTCTTCTTTTTCATTTCAGGATATTTTTCATTTTTCACAAGAACAACAATGCTCATTTTAAAGCGAAAGTTAAACCCCCTAGACTTAATGGTTCGAAAACAGGGGTATTCTCCACTAGATCACCATACAGACCTAACAATATTGGACTAACTCTGGCAAAGGTTGAATGTATAAAAGGTAAACATTTGGGGAGTATGTTATCTTGGAGATTTTTAACCTTTATTCTGCTGATATTAAATGAACCTACCTATTATGATCCCTCACCCTCCTTCGCACATTGTCCTTTCACATTTTCCTTCAAATGACATCTCCTCTGAAACCACTGGGCCAATGTTGATGGAACTTAGCAGGGATGTTCCTTGCATGAAGCCCTATTATTTTTGTTCAAAGAATTCCATTCCATGCAGAACTCTGGTTGCCATGGCATTGGAAAGGAAAAACTTTTTAAAATCTTTGCAAGAATAGGAAAGCCCAGAGCTTAGATATTTGCCCTGTGGCATTGCCTAGTGGACCTGTACCAAGAATGTTTATTTTTTGACCCACAAAGATCATGTTGATACTTAAATTGATCTGTTAACATAGAAAACAAATTGACTAAAAATAGCATTTCCAAATTAAGTTGCCACAAGCTATTTTGTAACAGTAGCTAAGGGAGAATAATGTAAATTCCTGACATTTGAAAAGTGTTGAGTAGTCTTCCTTTTCTCCCTTGACACGCTGCAGTGTCTTTACATAAAAACTTTAGTTTTTTTTTCATCTCTGAAACCATAAGACCTTAAGCTTAGATATTTTGCATGTATTATTGCTTACTTGACATCTACCAAGATTGTTCAAATCTTGACCCCTTGGTCAAAATTGACCCCACCCGTGGATCACTTGACTTTATGATAAAGGCTTATATATAGGAAAATTGTTAAAAATCTTCTCTGGAACCATAATTAAGGCGTAGAGCTTAGATTTTTAGCATGTGGTATTGTGAGTGGACCTCTACTAAGATTGTTCAAATTATGACCCCCTGGGGGTCACTTGACTTTACCTATGCTTATATAGGAAACACTTTAAAATCTTCTTCTATGAAATGACAAGGCCAAAAGCTCAGATATTTAGCATGTAATATTGTGATGGTGGATCACTTGATTGTACATCATAGGCTTTTGAATGCAGAATTTCAAAACACTTCTTGTCTAGAACCATTAGGCCCAGAGCTTAGATATTTGGAATGTAGCATCATGTAATGGTTGTCTATGAATATTGGTCAAATCAAGGGGAGATAAATAGGAAAGAGGAATATACTCCGCAGCGTTCACTTACAAAAGAAAAGTACCATTCTATAGGATACATGTTAAACTCCGGCTGGCCCACAGCATACATTTTTCATTGGCTCATCTGCATTAACATTTGTCAAATCTACAAGAGTCATAGGCACAGATGGAACGAACACCTTTGGCTTTTTACTTAAGCTAATGTCTTTTCTATATGCATTTAAAATTGGTATCAAGGGAAAAGGGGGGGGGGTTATATTTTTTTTATTATTTAATTTTTTTAAATTTATTATAAAAATAAAAAAAAATATAAAAAAAATAAAAAAAAAAAAAAAAAAAAATGTATGATTATCTTTTATATATGTGTTTTTATAAATTTTCTTGGCTGTCTTGTTGTGATTAAAGTGCAGAACTTCTCTGTTCACTATTTAGTAGATTTTCAATGGGGACCCCTTTTAATAGTTCATGGTACTGTCTAAACTGATAGACTGACAAGTGAAGGGGGGGGGGGGGGGGAAAAGAAAAAAATGGGGAAATTTTTTTTTTTTTTTTGGTTTTTTTTTTTTTTTTTTTTAAATATTTTTTTAAATTTTGGGGGGGGAAAAAAGGGGGGGGCTATTTTTTTAGGAAAAAAGGGTTTTTTTTTTTTTTTTTTTTTAAAAAAAAAAATTTTTTTTTTAAAAAAAAAAATTATTTTTAAAAATTTTTGTGTAAAACCATTTCTTTCTTTTCTTCAGGTGATACTGTAACAGTGTCTGGTATTGATATACTGGATGGAACACCAATTATAGACTTAAAACCCTTCATACCTCAGTATGATAACCCAGCTCTCCAAACATCAGAGTCATGTGAAAACCAGTCTGAATTTAATGAAGGATCTGATAACCAGTCAGTTTGTACAGACCTAAGTATAAACCAGTCTAAAAATGATGAAGTAGTTGGACAGTCAAAAAGTTTAGATGGTGCAGTAGAAAACACTGAAAATAATGGTAAAATAGCATACGATCATCAGCACAAGGACATTGAGCAGGTTCAAAGCAGACTTGTTACAAACTCTAATATTAGTCACGCCAATAAATCCAATAGTTTTGACAGGTCTGAATGTGATGTCTCAGATATACCACAAAGTGATATTGCAAGACAATGTAAAAGTGACTTTTCAGATAATTTCAAGAAAGTCTGTGATTCTGAAGGTGCTAAAACTGGAGGTACATCAAATGTACAGAGAGAAGTAAACAGACAAAATGTATCAAAACAGACTGACAGTTTCAAGTTGCCTGAATCTTTCATGGAAACGGGTGCTAATGATTTAGAATGTTCTTCCACTGCAGACTGGATTACTAAGTCGCCAGTTTCACAATTAATAGTAAGATTTACTCCTTCAGCCGAAGAGCAGTTGAAACTCTTCAGTGCTGAAGGTAAGGATGGAGATTTTAGACTCCAATTCCTGAAGAGTTATACACAGGCAAAAGAAGCAATAATTAACATTTTGCATGAAGATCCGAGGTCCACATACAGAAGAAATCATTGTTCAGATGCTTTGTACTTCTTTACTTTGGATGTTTTGCATATTACATGTTGGTTTGATCAAGAATTGGTGGAGATTGTAAAAATCAAGCCTATTGGAAAAGTTGAGAAACTTAAAGAAAAGAAATCAGACAGAACATTTTAAAATAATGTCAGAATATTGTGTACATGTTGTAACATGAACTCAAAAAGTATACTGGGCTTTATTTATGTGATGTTTTACTGTATTGTTCTTTTAGGTACCTTTTTCAACGTTTAGAAAAAGATTTCAGGAATGTTTTATGTCAGACAGTATCAGATAATTATAAAGAAATAAAATAGCATTTGTACCAAGGAGTTAAGTTATGGTTTAATAGCTCTTACACCATTATTGTAGATTGTCTTAGATATTCACTGATTCTTAAAGGTCCATTACTAAGACTAACTCAAGTTTTCTTTTAAATCTGGAATTGTAAACAGAAATACATTGTACAGTTTTAAACTGGCTTCTAAAACTTTACAATAGCTTTGAAGTATTTCCCTGTTTGAAATACTGCTGTAGAAAAATGAGTGAATGTTTTTGTATTTCCTTAGATTGACCTGGATGGTCTTTTTGTCCTATTTGTGCTTTATTGTATGTTGTAATAGTCAGAGATATACTTTGCACATCATTGGAAGTAAAGTTCTTTCAACTATAATTCAAAATAGGCATGCTCATTCATGTACAACCTATTGACAGCCTCTTTCTTGGAGACTTCTAGAACATTACAATGACATTTGATAACTAGAAAATCTACTTTCGTTTTTGAAAAGGCAAAATATAATGTTAAACGCAAATTTTCAACAAAATATGTTCACATTCGATGCAGTTTGTCATATTTTTCTTCTGAGAAGACGCCTGTTACAATTCAAGATTTAAAAGAAAATTTGATTTGGTCTTAGTAATGGACCTTTAATCATTTGTTTATCTGAGTAAAAGGCTCTAGATGAATTTTCAGTACTGGTATGAGACCAGTTTCCGACAAAAAATCAAGGTTTTCTGAATATTATTTTGAAAATGTGTCTTGTAAACAGAAGTCATCTACACATTTACAAACGTAAGTTTATCCCCTTTTCAATGATGTAAACAAGACCAGTATCTTTTGCGCATGCGTACCAAAATTGGGGCTCCGAAAGGATAGCCTAATTAATGTTAATTAGTTAAGGTACAGTACCAGTTTCCGACATTATTTTATCTTGAACAGTTTTGGAATCATAAATGATTTATATCTGCAAGAACTTTTATTTCCTAAAGTGTAAATTCCTTACCCTGCTTTTCCGACACTTGTAATGAGTGTCTGTCTATTATCCGTTCCTTGCCGTTCCATTTCGTACATCACTGTATTATCATTTCACAACACTTGAACTGTGCTATGTTTTGCAAGCAATTTTTGTTTATCAGCACACTTTGATTGAATTAAAGTAAATTGATATCAGGTTTAATGAAAAATAAGTATTTCAGAGGAGTTTTAGAAGTTCGTCTGTTTTTCCGGTGCCAAGGCAGGAAACTGCCATTTAGATCGTGCACACTAAGCGGTTATCTCCCGCGCATGCGCATTTCCCTCACGTGTTGAGATGTTAACAAATTCAGTGACAGAGATAAAATGTAGAATTTCTTTGAAAATGTTTATCTTTAGAAAATGAAATTTTGTTTGCTGCTTGATAGGATGATAATGTTCGAAATTATATGGTACTCCCGTTCTGAAGAGTTACGCTAAAGCTATGATAACAAGTAGTCGGAAACTGGTACGATTCGCAAACTGGTCTCATGCCAGTACACGTTGGGTGTCTGCTGATACCACCATTTCCTTTAAACCTCCACCTGCTCGATTACTACTTGTTAGATTTTAACCAAATTTGTTGCATAGTATCCTTGCATAGACATGGTCCTAGTGTACTGCACATAGGGGGCTTCTGGTACTAAAAGATGAAATATCATTAAAATGTTTCAAAATGAAACATACAATGGATGGATTGTAACCAAACCTCTATGGTATCTTTACATTTACCACAAACATAATTAGTCCAATGCACCCATGGGCAACTGTAAAAAAAGGTTTTTTATCATACACCAGCGCTAGAAATTTTACCCAAAAGTGTTCTGTGCTTTCATTGCTTTGACCACTTTGAAAAATCTGGGGATTGTTCTGGTCCTTTGCACATACCGAAAGAAAGAGGAATATTTAAAAGCTTCTTTACATTAACCAATGCAAGGAAGGTTGCTGCCAGAATGACCTATTAGGATTACTCGTGGCACATCTGTTAGTGTGTCCGTCCGCTATTTCCTCCAAACATCTCCGACATCTCTTCTGAAACCGCTCCAACAATGTTGATTCTGGCATGAAGCTCTATCAAAACTGTTCAAAGAATTCCATTCCATACTGAACTCTGGTTGCTATGGCAACAAATAGGAGAAAACTTGTAAAATCTTCTGAAACCATAAGATCTAGAGCTTAGATATCTAGAATGTATCATTGCCTAATGGACTTTCACCAAGAACTCCCAAGTTAAAATTGACGTGGGGGGGGGGGGAATCACTTGATTTTACATAGGCTAATATAGTAACAATATATAGCAAGCTTTTTGGTGTGTAGTAATGCTCAATCAAGTATGTTCTAATCATGACATGAGTTCAGAAATTAGAAACTTGTTTTCTCTGAAACCACTAGGCCTAGAGCTGACATTTAGTAGTGCTCACTGAACAACACACAATGTGAGAAGTGCTCACTGAACAATGCCCACCATGAAAAGTGCTCATTGAACAAGGCTGAAAGTGAGTAGTGCGCAATGGATAACACTCGATGTGAAAAGTGCTCACTGAACAAGTCTAAATGTGAAAAATGCTCACTGAACAAGGCTCGATGTGAATAGTGCTCAGCGAACAATGCTCATAATGAGGGGTGCATACTGAACAATGCTCACTGTGAGTAGTGTTCACAGAGTATTGCTCACTGAACAGTGCTTACCAAGAAAAGTGCTCACTAAACAGGGTTCAATGTGAGTATTGCTCACAAAACAAGGCTCAATGTGAGTATGCTCACAAAACAAGGCTCAATGTGAGTAGTGTTCACTGAACAACAATCACTGTGAGAAGTGCTCACTGAAAAAAGGCTTAGAGTGAGTAGTGCTCAATGGACAAGGCTGAATTTTGGAAGTGCTCACTGAACAACACTCACCGTGAGAAGTGCTCACTGAACAACACTCATCATGAGTAGTGCTCACTGAAAAACACTCAGTGTGAATAGTGCTCACTGTGAGAAGTGCTCACTCTACAAGGCTCAATGTGAGTAGTAATCGCTAGACAAGGCTCAATGTGAGAAGTGCTCACTGAACAATGCTCACCATGAGTAGTGCTCACTGAACAATACTCACTGTGAGAAGTGCTCACTGAACAATGCTCACCATAAAAGGTGCTAACTGAACAATGCTCACTTTGAGTAGTACTCACTGGACAATGCTCAATGAACAGTACTTATTATGATTGGTGCTCACTGAACAAGGCTCACTGTAAGAAGAGCTCACTGTAAGAAGTGCTCACTGTGAGTAGTGCTCACTGAACAAAGCTCACTGTGAGAAGTGCTCACTGAACAATACTGACCGTGAGTAGTGTTCACTGAACAATGCTCACCGTTAGTATTGCTCACTAATCAATGCTCACCGTGAGAAGTGCTCACTGAACAATGCTCACCGTGAGTTGTGCTCACTGAACAATGCTCACTGTGAGTAGTGCTCACTGAACAATGATCACCGTAAGAAGTGCTCACTAAACAATGCTCACTGTGAGTAGTGCTCACTGACCAGTATTCACAATGGGTAGTGCTCACAGAATTGTAATTACTGAACAATGTTCACGGAACTCATAAAAAATAAAGATGGCGTTGTGAAAAGGGGGGGGGTATTTTCTTTAAATAGAAATTAATACAAATCTTTTTATGTTAATAGAAATACTTTTTCAAAAAAATGGGACAGTTTTGCGACCGTGCGACCACATACACGCATCACAAAAGAAACTCCCGATTTCCAACGAAATCGGGAAACAATTGCTAACTTAAGTAACCTGTCAAGCCTCCCCGATGGGGATTTGCAAACTGGTTAATAAGTTAACTTTTACATAATGTAACTTCGAAACTTTTACTACAGTATATGTAGCTGAATTTTATAACATTTCAAACAGTAAATAAATTTCAAAATATCAACCGATTGAAGTTAACATTAACTTATACTTTTATTTTGAAATGAAATTGCACAATTTAAATTTTTAAAATGTGAAAGAAAAAAGGGTTTTGATACAGTCATAGCGTTTTCATTGTGCTTATACGTATCGTGTACGTTTCAACTGGCAAATTACACTTAACATCGTATACAAATAACAATATACATGTTACATCGAACCATTCAAAGTACAACGAATGTGAAATAAATGTCAATTGAACAGTTGAATGCTTTTGTTATGTCAGAATAAAATCTTAAGGACTGAATAGAACACTCTTCAATGATTATTTTTAGTTTAACAGACAGCAATGCATGATGGTCTTGTTAAAAAAAAAGCTATCAGAGACCCAAGATGGCTGTGGTTTTCCTTTGACTTAATTATACCCAATCTAATGGTGACTTAATTATACCCGTCTAATGGTGTAACGTTGTCCGTTGTTCATATTTTCCGATTGACAGTTACGACGTCTGTGAGCAGAACTCAAAAGCAATAACAGACATTTATCTTAAGGTCTTCTGGTGACGGGAAGAGCTCGTGAGGTACTGGCTGCAGGTATTTTGATGCTTTAATCTATTTTATCATAAATATCATTGGAAAAATCCATGAGTGCTGAACTATTTTATAGAATATGAGATATATAATACTTAAATTTATTATGACACATACGTTATCGACTGTACTGAAATGCTGAAAGTCGTAAACTTTGAGTATTATTTTACGCTAGTTTCAAACATATTGTGACAAGGGGAGCAAGTATGTACACTATTTCTTTTTCTTACAACTTAGTTATTTCCCTTAGACCAAAGCGCTGTAAACGCTCAACGCTTAAACCCTTTATTACGAACGGGCCCTTTACTAGATCAGCAGCTCCAAATTAGTCCAAATAACGGGATTGATAAAATATTGAACAGAAAATGTCATAATATTAAGTAAAATCTATTTGAACCAAAATGTACCGTGGACCTTACAACCTATGCATATGCTTTTAAAAAGGATAAGTAAGTTAGTTAAACGAATATGATATATTACCGTCAGCTTTTAACTCACATTTTTACGTCTGGACAATATTGCGGAAACATGATACACTACATAATACAGGTTTGTTACATTGCCTTATCTTATATTAGTTAACAGACCTCACTTAAATGCTTCAAGAAGTTGAGACTCGATCCTTTATTGGAGACTGTCCAGCAAAAATGAAAATGTATAAATGTTTCTTAATAGGTTCGAAACCGAACTCGTCTGCGAACGAACTACTGTACGCATGGACTGTATTTAAACTCCAAAAGAAATCATATAAAAAGACTATGCATGTACTAGAACTCTACGTACATTGTCAGTAATTATAGCACGAGACGGTTGAAGACGTACCAGGGAGCCTGTCTGACTACAGGGCGTATTGGACTTGTAGATATTCATTTGGACATCGAGTTAATGCAGAGATGATTGTGGACATATTAACGAAAATAAAGAGGCTAGCGTTTGTCCTTACGTTTTCAGGATATGCAAGACCACCATGTATGCTTAAAATATTATTAAAAATGATTTGAATAAATGCCGTGATAGCTATTAACTTTTTCTACATGTTTATATCCCTTATGAGTAATAACAATTCATATTTAACGAAGAATGGTCACACTAGGGAGGGGGCTTCTAGAGAGTTTGTATAAGGGCCATGTTTTTCCAAATTAAAACAGTTTTCACATCACACAGATTGAGAGAAAGAACTTTTCAAAATTTGACAGTTTTGTTATTTCATATCAACTTTTGTTTCGTCCACAATAGCTACGTTAGTTCTTGAAAACGCATCTGAATCGTTCAGAAACTTTGCTAAAACCACAGAGCTGTCGGGGTCCTACGGCCCCCTGGCCACCAGCAAAATATGTGTGTACATTACAAATATATCTAGCTACGCCCCTGCTAGTCCAGTTTAAAATTAGGAAATAGATTTCACTTTTGAGTGATATACCGGTTATACCCTGGTCACATTAACGCTACGAGCCCCGTACGAGTAGGGTTTCAGTCGAAATTTTGCAAAATCGCACGGAGTCCGTACGAACATCGTTGACTCTTGCGAGCATCGTACGGATTTTTTTTAACTCGTAGAGGACTCGGGGACTCGGTGATAATATTTCACCGAGCTCCCGAGCTGTCGCAGAGCTCGTAGAAATTTTCGAAGTCGTGAGCAGCTCGCAAGGGCCCCGTGCGGGCACTGCAAGAGCCCCGGGCATTGCTCGTACGGGCATCGCACGATGTCCGTGCGGATTTGGAACACCGCCAGTCCCGTAAGAGCTTGCCGTTGCTCGCACGACTTTCGTAGCGTGGTCGCACGGTCAACGTACGATGTCCGTACGATACTACGGACACCGGGCGGGGAACTTGCTATGTCCGTACGGGGCTCGCAGGGCCTTACGTTCGCCGTACGTACTCCGTGATTGAAGGTGGTATAAAACCAGGACACCGTGCGGACACCGTACGGGCGCCGTATGAACACACGTGCATCGCACGAGGTACGTCCGAGCTCCTTGCGAGCACCGCACGACTTGTCTGCGATATCCGTATGGATATCCAACGATTGCATCCTCCAAAAGATCGTACGGGGCCCGTGGGCATGTGACCAGAGGCTACGATTGGCGGAGACCGTACGGATTTTAAAAGTTGGTGGAATCGTGCGATTTTATAAATCGTACGGACACCGTACGGATATGTGACCGGGGCATTAGTATATCACTGTGGTGAGTGTAAATGCGTGGTAATCCAATCACGAAGGCCGAAGGCCTGAGTGATTAATTACGAAGCATCTACACGACACACAGTGATATAATAACCGGTATATCACTCAAAAATAAAATCTATTTCCATTCTAACACGTTAAACTTAACTCAATGATATTGCTGGCGATGCCGGAAGTGTAGAATATTTTAGTATGATTTGTTTTACATCACGTGAATTCATTCACAACAATACCAATCCAAGCGTATTAGTGCATGCACACTCGTAGATGGTGTGTGAAAATTACACGGGAGGGAATTTCAGCTGTCAAAAATAGTTCCGGACGCCTAGCGTGATAAAACTATTGTCTATAAACTAGAAATTACCCATTTAATGTTTATAAAACTGTAAATGCAAATGACACACACTTGAAGTCATGGCCTTTTTTCAAAACTTGATTTTGAAACCCATTTACTCTCATGATTGTTTTGCATCTGAAATTTATAACATAACTAAATGTTATGTAGGTAACCATGTTTTCATACGTTTCTGAAGCTGTCAGTTTTAACATAGCGGTATTACCTGGGCGAATAATTAATTAGAGTACTATGACATCACAACATTCAAAATGGCCGCCTCAAATATCCTGAAGTTTGGAAATTTTAGTCAACAATAGCTTCCCATTTTATACTCATATTTTAGAAATTCTTTCAACAGCGTGTTCATCTAAACAAATTCTTCAATTTAAAGTCAAATTATTATCTGACTTGCCTTTCTTTTAGTATAATTTTTAAAGAAATTATTAATTTACCGATTTTATTTATTTGCTGGGACTTAAGCGGCAGGAAAAATGTTGTTCGTGTCATACCTGGTCCATGTGGTCACTGTGCGTTTAGGCCCGAAATAATGACAAACTATCTGGTTTGGTATCAGTATTTATTCAATTCATTGCATATACAATATGTCACAGTTACAACAGACATTTAGGAACGAGCAGAAATATCTAACTTTATTGATAGATTATATCGCACTTTGGAAACAGGAATAATTTTTTTTAATGTGCTTGCAGTTTATTTATTTTTTCCAGTCAGTTTGAATACACTAAAAAGAGTTTATCTTTGGTCCCCAGATTTCGCTTTGAATGGAACGAAGACATAATAATTAATGGTACTAAGGAATAAAACTGGCCAACGCTTACCTTTTGTCTGAAGTATTTTGTCAACTAGACCACATTGTACGTACTTATTACCACAAAAATTACATTCGAGGAAAACTGGGTAATTTGTGATTGTGTTATATATCAAATGAAAAATATCCAAATTCTCTC
>JAFMSR010000018.1:32473809-32498809 GCA_022818135.1 Saxidomus purpurata
TTCTTTAAAGAGCCCCCCAATATCTAAGATTGTATTCTCGAAACATAGATTATGTGTTCAATGAACGTAAAATGATAAATAAATACAAATTCAAAGAAGAATTCTACCACAATTTATCAATATAGACGCTTTCTGTAATAAGTCGCACCCACCCATTAATTGTACAACAACAACTCTACATAGATTACTGGACGGTTTACGATACTACAGTATTTTTTAAACCTCTGATTTTATCGATAATGACTAGGAATGCATAGCTGAAACTTTTAGGTAAAGTTATAATACTTCAAAAGATTCTATAATTTATGTTTTGGAGGTTATTTAGTTCGACATTAGATATAGGGTATGTAAGTTGTACTTTCGAATTTTTGAACCGATGTAGAGAATTTAAAAGCTTTTCGATTTACTAACTCTGTATGTATCGGCTGTTACCCCTTGTGAACTCGCAAAAATACAGACAGAGTGCATATGTATATCTATATTATGCAATCACGCGAGATTAAGTGAGTATTTACTGCTAGGGATGTACTTCTTTAAGATAATTTCATTCGTGATTTGTTTGAAATGGAATTGTGCAGACAGAAGATTTACTTTGTCGCAGGATTCTTATTTGCACACAGATCAGGTTGAAATTACATTTCTGAGTCAGCATCAGGAAATGAGCCTGAATATTAGACTCTTTTCTCGTAAATATCCTTCAAAGCTTCTTGTTTAATTTAGATTTGCTTCTCGGAATTTTCATATTGAGAATGTTATGGCGACATTTGAATTAGAAATATAGAAACAAAAATCAGTGGAAAGTTCTAAAGGCTATTAAAAAGATATTTTAGATACAAATTAATGTATAAATGTTTGTTTAGAATTGTTTGAAAACGAATATTTGCATTGTATAGGATGAGCTATTTAGTAGGACTGAACTGCACCATATTCACATCAGACAAGTGTATAAGTTCTACCATATTTTCCAGTAAGCTGATTAGAAACATTGTTAGATTAGAAACATTGTGCGTGTAATGCACTGATTTTGAAAATCAGAATATAATCATGATAGTCGTTGTCATTGCCACTGCTCTGGATGCTAGATTCTCGTTTTCCGAGCGCCCCTTCCTTTAGGACATCTACCGATTTAATTTTCATTACTTTGGCACTATTCAGTTAAAAGTTGTTACAAATAGAATGTGGTTACCAATCCTGTATTTGCTTTAAACAATTGCAGACGCCGAACAGACGCTAGCTCTGGTACCCGGTTATTTTGTATTTTAATACCTCAGCTGCATCACCATAGGAACGATAGTTTTATAGGCTCGCTCCCGTGTAATATGATTGAATATTCAATAACCTACATATCTACTTTATACAGAGAATTAATCATAAACAGAGTGTGAAATACTGATCCATCAGAATCATCATCGAGGTAAACATCTCTGAAAGGTTAGGGGAGAACTAATTCAGGACACATGCATATCCAAACTGCAGTTATTTATCACTTAACATATTGATTAAAACAGACAAATGGGGAACCTCGATAGCTCAGTGGTTAGGGCGTTCGAGTTAGGAACGGGAAGTCATGGGTTTGAAACCCAGCCGGAGCACCAGGTATGTGTCCTTGGGCAAAGACACCAATGTCACACGTGATTCATTGTAACTTGGTAGCAGTGATGAAATCTCTCGCATCTGAAATGAGTGTTCGAGAGCTGTTCAATAAGCTACGAAAGTTTTCCTCGTGATCGATCTAAATGAATCCGTATAAACTAAATTGACAAATTGTTGCATGGCACACATAGTATGATATTTTAAAGTATCGTAAACATCGACCACCGCATAGAGTTGATGTAATAAATAAAGGTCACGTAATCACAAGTCCTAATTGAATACCAAGGGCTCATCAATAATCTTAAAATTTCATGTTATGTAACACTTTGACGATAAGATTCCCAAACGCTTTACTTTAACGACTTTCATTTAGAATGAAACATAACTCACTGAGATTCACAATTTCCCCATTTAATCGTTAATGAAATGAATGAGTAATATGTGAACTTGTCACGACGTTGTGTCTTATTGTTCTGTTTTTTTATTTGTATTGATATTCTCGAAAACGCATGCGACAGAAGTAAACAAGATGGAAACTTTCATCAGCATTTTTTACTGAAAGAATAATGGTAGCCAGTAAAAGGTTAATGTTCTGTTGCTAATGCATTACGACTTTACAGCTTGAAAAACGAATAGGAAACATTACCCTGGATTTAACGACTGAAATTGATCGAGAGGGATAATTGGACTAGAATAAAAGCTTTGCTGCTGACCTATGGTATTTTGACGTCATTTGCTTACACATTTAAGGCAACGTTTGCAGACTACAATGCATTCCACAGACTAGTTTCAAGTTTCAAGACCACAAGAGTACAAGTTGCTCTTATTTTACCAAGAAATATGTCTTACCGGCGGAAATGAACTTTATTCTTTTATTTATGCTACTTAGCTGCTCGCTCTCAGTTACCGCTGAAAAAAAAATTTTTTTTTTATATTGACATACTTTTACATAAGTATAAAACTAAAGGCTAGAATCAAAGTTAAAGCAAAAATCTAGGTAGGAATTTGCAGAAATCGATTGAAAATGTCGGTTACACGGCACCGCTACACTATATGTTTATATTGAATTTCGAAAGCGTTTATTTGAAATTTAGAGATATACGTGACAGGAATTTATACTGGGGCCTTTTTATATGAATATATGTTCTTGAATACGTTATTTAAATACAGTTTGAAGAACTTTATTTTTTCACCAAAATTTGAGAGCGAGCAGCTTTAACAACAGTTACAGAGAGTGTAACTTCTGTATTTGTTTGTGCATGTGTATTTATTTAGTTTTATACGTTTCCGTACTACATTTTTAAAATAAGAAAATAGAAAGTATCCTATTTTTGGCGTCCTTTTGTATTTTGATGAAGAAATGACATTGACTTTGATAGGGTAAACATTGGACATCAACATATCACGTACAGTAATAACGTTAATAGCCCTGCAAGTAATTTGTTGTAACTGCCATTTGAACATCAACTTTCAAGTATTACTGAAAGAACCATTTATAACATGCACCAGTCTAGTACAGGGTAAAGTCAACATATGTGCACTTTCCTTTGCATATATAATTAAAGCAACATGTGTGAATAGCTTTCACAAATAGAAAAGGAAAGTGTTTGCAATAGCAATGCTTACGTATCTGATTTTGAAAAAAGAAGAAATATAGGGGAACTTCGAAATGTTTCAGTCTCTTTGTTTATTGACAATGAAATGACATTGACCTTGACATTGTGTGTACTTAATAGTTATTTGATGTACAATTATTTTGACATAAAAGTATGATGCAAATATCATTGAAATTTGAATAAAATAAAACTGTCACACCTGAACATTCATTTCCTAGTAATACGGAAGCATGGATTTTATTTCACCAACGTTCGATGCAGGTGTAGTATTGCTTTTTTCAACACATTCTGACCTTAAGATGACCTTGATTTTACCTTGAAGGTTTTGGTTTTATATGCAAATAGGTAAACATTTAAACGTCATAGCAATATTAGTTCTAAAAAAGCTTGTATTTATGTAAGTCTGGGCTTGATATAGTTAGTGGTATTAATATCGCCATAAGATATTTCTGTTTACTCCTTTGTTATAAGATAAGTTGTAATTGTGCTTCTGGGAGAAATAGGTGACAGAAAATATTCGACCAAACAATTTATGTACGATAAATCTTGCTATTGCTGACATTCAATTTTACCAAATTACTTACTTTATCACGTAATAGGCTTACCCCTGTAAAGAATGTGACCTAAAAAGCCAATAATAAGATCACGAAAATTAAGTAGAAAATATCTGCAGGATGGCATATATCCGGATGTAGAAAGATTAAATTAAGTGGAGGATGAAAACGTATTTGTTGTAAGGAATGCAGAATTAATAATATGAGCCGATTATAATTTATTGCTGGGTATTAAATTTTACAGGCTAAAGATGTATGTCATAGATAAACTTGGTCGAATTCCAGCTCCAGAAAATTGCCTGTAGAATAAGAAATCTAGATCCGGACGGAGATGTACTGAAAGGTAATATCAACTTCCCATTTATCTTCAACACTTTTTAGTTAATAGTTTTATGTGGTGTTTCAATCGTTTAAGGGTTTAGTGTTTAGATCCCCGTTCTGTGCCATTCTAGTGTTTTTCGTGGGTGAGGTACAGATGTCAATCGGAACGTCACTCGGCCTTTTCCGTTATTTCTACGGAAAAGGTCGAGTGATGTTTCGATTGGTACGCATGTGCATGCGGTATATACATTACTGTTCCTAGTCTGATCTGTATCCTGTACGTCTTTTCAAATGTTATTCCATTGCGTAACTATAACTTATTATAATGAAGTGGGTAACGGAATTTACATTTCGCAGTTGGGAAAGTTAAATGGACATATCCTATCACTGATGCCAAAGTAAATAACCTCCAAAACATAAATACATTTTAATAGAATATTTGGAAGTATTATAACTCAACCTGAAATTTTCAGCTATACGTACTAGACATTATCGATAAAATCAGCGCTTTAAAATATACTGCAGTACCGTTTTTCAATTTCTACCATGATCGTAAAAAAGTCGATCGTAAGGAAAACTTTATTTGATCCATAAACAAGTCAGAGCCTTTTATTGATAAAGAATAGCACATTTAATGTGTGCATTTGATTTGAAATTGTGCATCTTGTACAAATAGCAATTGAAATTGATCCCCATAGCGGAAAATTGAAACTAAATTCCAAGACATTAAGATCTGGTTTGATTAACATGGAACAAAGATTTGATGAATTATTACCTAATGTAATATTATTTCTACACACACACACATATGAGGTTATGATATATGAATTAAAAACGAAGTTAACAACAAATAATGCCTTCTCATATCTCTGTGGCATTTGCAGTAGTGAAGTTAGTTAACCAGGCAACAACAATAAGACTTGTCTCGTGGAACGAACTACTATTCCTGAGATCAAATATGATAAATACATACTACATACTTTCTAATAGACTTAGATATGTTATCAGTTTTTGTCTACGCGTTTCTAATGATTATTTGTACTAAACAGATACCATGAAAAACAAACTTTCTGCATATACTTTTTCATACAAAAAGCAGGAATCGTGTCCATTCATTTAAAAGTTACCACATATCAACGACAATTGGAAAATCGATTTAGACCGCTTGGTTTGGACAGGATAAGTATGCACACAGAAGCAAAAAACATTTCTAATTAAGAACACTGCCTAACAATTAAAATTTGATTTATTATGACAATTAAAGAATAATCTAAGGCTTCGAGTGCTTTTTTTAAAATTGAAGCATTTCCCGTCGCTTATGTACCAGCCAGAATAATGCACGAGAGCCACGTAACGATAAAGCGAGAGTGTACAACTTATTCATGTGGAGTTATGACGTGAGCGGCGACGTAAGCTTTCAGACATTGTCCTGTTACATGTGCCGGATGTTTGTACGGATATGTCTTTCATTTCTAAGTTTTTTGTGACGTTTCGCCATGCGCGGTAGTTAAATAAAATACCCAGGTATTAATCTTTATTCATGTAGTCTAAACACCGCGTTTTCATAGCTGGATCATGTTCACTGAAGAAAGATACTATAGGAATTATTAGAAATTTCAATAGGCAATCAATTACATAGAGAATAACCGACCTTAGAGAGAGAGAGAGAGAGAGAGAGAGAGAGAGAGAGAGAGAGATTTTAGTCTTCAAGTTAGAATGTTATTCAATTTGTTTTCGTATTTTGAAAATTCTACGTATTCTAACAGACGCTAACGAATGACCTTATTCTTAAGTCCCAGAAAAAATGGAAGATTTGTTTTGGTATTGATAGTTAAGAGGTTGGATTAACTTGTATTGCGGCAAAATCGTATGGTCAGGTCAAACCAGTTTAAAGCAACCAGGTCCAAATAAAAATGACGTTGCTTTCTTAATTTTTCTAGATGACATTTTGGCTATTTGGTCATTTTCTTTAAATTTAAAAACAACTGGCAAACTTGTGAAACGCATATGAAGTATGATGACATGGCTAATTATTTTAGTGATATTTATAGTAGAACAATAACAGAAAATAAGGTCTTTCTTAATTGAGAATTGATTTACAGTATATAAGTATAATGCAAATTCAAAGCAGCCATGAAGCGTGTTCAATGATTAAAAACAAATGTAAATTCTTGTTATATTGCTTTCCGTCGATTTAGGAATAAATCTCATGACTATTCTTGCTTAGGTAATGAGAAATAAACTGTCTTTCAGATATTGAAGACTGTAAAATAAACCCGAATAAATTGCATTGCATGAAATGGACATTCTGCAGACCAATCCTGATGGCTAGTCGGAGACAAACAAACAAATTGCAGACGTTTGAGCAAGTTTTAATTAACTTTTATTATTTTGCAATCCTCGTGGACGATATAGATCTAAAAGTGCAATCAATAGTCGCGTAAACTAATTATATCGTCGGTATTAGATTGAAAGGTATTTGTAGATATGCGAAGATCAGTTTTCCTTTGCAGAGCTTTTCATAAAAACCGTTAGGTTTATTATATTCCATAAAACATATATCATAGTTTGTATATTGATTAAACGCTTAAAAACAGGTACTAAGACGACTGAAGATCTTCATAAACAAGGTAAGCCTAAATCCGCCGTGAGCCATAAGAACATTGAAAAAGTTCTACAAGCTACCGATATTGCTAATATCGAAGGCATTTCATTACGGTCGGTGTTTACAACATTAAAGGGACATGCCCTATAACTGAGCCGCCAACACATAAATAATAGAATCTTTGGAAGTATCAAAGGGGCACTCCCTGCATCTAGCAGATTATATTTTCGAAACATAGATTATGTGTTCAATGAACGTAAAATGATTTATTAATACCATTTCAAAGAAGAACCTATGGCAAAAAATGCCTCATTTTACCACAATTTATCAATATAGACGCTTTCTGTAATAAATCACATCCATCCATTGATTGTACAACAACAACTCTACATAGATTACTGAAATTGTAGTTATTAATCAATGTTGAGGTTTTTTTTGGTAATAAATCGGATCCTTCCATTAATTGTACAACAACAACTCTACATGGGTAAAGTAAAACATAATGAGGCTAACCCTTTAAAGACTGCCCACAGTTTTGACAGATATTATGAGTGCTAAATATTGTACCCATTAGTGTTATAAAATGGTCCGAATATTATTGAAATTCAACTAAAATTAAGAAAGTTACAAGGAAAATAGTACCCGAAAATGTCAGGAGCGTAACGCTTTAAGCGTGACATTTTACAAGAACTATTGTTCACTGCTTGAGAGAAAAAAACCCACTTCCTCAATAATCATTCTTGTAACTTTTTCACAATATTTTATGACTTAGCTAGTGCTGTTTAAATGTTTCCTTTTAGCAAGCCATTTTAAATCCTTCTTTGTTGACCTGACTTTGGAACAAGTGCTTAAAAATGTACCTAAAATGTATGTTTTAAACTAACACCACACTATCTGCTAATTTCTCTGTATTTATAGCTTTTGCGTGCTTTTAGTATTTTAACCGTAGGATCTAGTTTTCAAAGTATGTTTTCTTTGGTCTGTACATTAAAAGTTATTGACTTGGCTTATTTAAAAATGATACTGCCCACTGTCAGGAGCGTAACATATTGTGTTTAACATAATCTCCTAATTTAATGTAACATGTAATATAACTGTTTTTTTTCTTTTCCAGAAGTGTATGCACAAGTGATATCAGAAGTGACATGAGTTCAAGTTTTTTAAGACATGTGCTTTTGACACATGATCATAAGTGATGTCAGGAGTGTAGCACTATTTTTGGCATTTTTAACTTGTCCTTATTTCCTGTATGCAGCAAGTAAATTTCAGTTTTATATTAGTTTTGCAGCATTTATCATCAGGACAGGTAATTGAAATTAACTGTTTTGTGTTAAACACATTCTTAAATACTTTGCTCACATGATTCAAGAAATCCAAGATGTCTATAAAATGACATAAAATCTAATAGAAATCTGATACTCATATTCTTTAAAATTTATTGAGAAAGAAATGATCTAGTACAATGAGCACTACAGTGCATAAAGTAACAAAATATTAAATCTTATTTATGTATTTATAATAAAATTTGTGAGAGTACTGAAAAGTGTTACACTCCTGACCTTTTTGTACTTTTGTGCATTTTGAACTTATTTCCTTTATTTTGTGGCAGATTTTCAATAAACAAAGTATAACCAGCATGAAGAAGTTGAAAGTGTGCCTTCCTGCCGTTCAAAAGGCATTAAGATCGCATTCTATAAATGAAACAGGCCATAAACAGGATCAGGATTTAAGAGATTCAAAAGGATGCATCCAGACTGTAACTGAAAATTTAGTTCATTTAAACAAATGATCCCAAAGAATTTTTAACGGTTGTACTTAACATGAAGGCGAGTTTGTGTTTTCACAAAAGATTACAACTTTGAACAAGTTGTACCCAATATGAAAAGAACACTCTAGAAAAACGTCAATATGAATCTTCTCGTATAGTCACAGGCTTGACTCGTTCTGTCTCTATTCAAAATTTACTCAAAGAAATTGGTTGGGTCTCCATTGCAGATCGTATATCCATTCAAAAACTTAAATAAGTTTATAAGCAAAAAAATGGTCTTCTTCCAAGCTACCTTGCAAATATATTTCCACCTACAGTTCGTGTCTCTAATACTTACGAACTTAGGAATAACCCAAACTTCATTACTATGTCTAGACGCCTTGAAATATACTCAAGATCATTAATACCTGCTTCTATAAACTTCATTACTATGTCTAGACGCCTTGAAATATACTCAAGATCATTAATACCTGCTTCTATAAACCTATGGAATAATCTTGACCTACCGATTCGGGATGCTAACACACTCTCATCCTTTAAGAACAAATTGAAAATTAAGTTTAAATCACCTATAGTTCCGTCCTACTTTCTAGCAGGAGAACGGTTCTATACTGTAACGCAAACTCGTATAAGAAACCGATGTAATAACCTAAATAATGATCTCTTTTACAACAATTTACGAGATTATCCCGATTGCTCTTGTGAACATGGCATTGAAGATGCGGAACACTTTTTCTTTAAATGTAGTAACTTTACAAATGCGCGTCGTTTATTGTTTATGAATACTCGCAGATTTCATCCACTCAGTACAAACAAACTACTTCATGGAATCGATTCGATAACTGATGAGGAGAACACAACACTATTTTTGGAAGTACAATCATACATAAAAAGCACACGACGTTTTACAACCAATGCCCCCTAAATACATTATAATTATACAACTGACTTGAGAACTATTGGTCGGTCTGGGTGGGGGTGCTATGGCGGCGGGTTTGTGGGGGCGTTAATAGGGTCAATGTCAATGTGATAACATACACTAGTGTCAAAGTTTCTTTCTTTTTAAGCAGGTTTTTTGAAAAAAACCTACGTATTAGAATGGCGATGTCGGGCGAACGGGCGGGCTGTCGGGTGGGTGGGCTTGCGGGCGGGCGTCAAACATTTGTTTCCGTTGGATAACTTTAGTTAGGAGTGACCAATTGCAATGAAACTTGGTGTGTAGGTAGCTTGCGTGGAGACGCCGCTTGGGATTTCATTTGGGGTCACTAGGGTCAAGGTCAAGGTCACTGTTACTAAAAATAGAAAAACGGTTTCCGCTCAATAACTCGAGCTAGGAGTGACCAATTACAATGAAACTTGGTCTGTTAGTAGCTTTCGTTGAGACGCCACTTGGGATTGCATTTGGGGTCACTAGAGTCAAGGTCAAGGTCACAGTTACTAAAAATAGGAAAATGGTTTCCACTCAATAAATCAAGTTAGGAGTGACCAATTACAATGAAACTTGGTCTGTAGGTAGCTTGCGTGGAGACGCCGCTTGGGATTGCATTTGGGGTCACTAGGGTCAAGGTCAAGGTCATTGTAACTAAAAATAGAAAAATAGTTTCCGCTCAATAACTCAAGTTAGGAGTGACTAATTGCAATCAAAATCAGTGTGTAGGTAACTTGTGTAGAGAGGAAGCTTGGGAATGCATTAGAGGTCACTTGGTTCAAGGTCAAGGGCACTGTTACTAAAAATAGAAAAATGGTTTCCACTCAATAACTTGAGTTAGGAGTGACCAATTGTAATGAAACTTGGTGTGTAGGTAGCTTGCGTGGAGAGGAAGCTTTGGGTCACTATGGTCAAGGTCACTATGGTCAAGGTCACTATTACTAAAAATAGATTTTTATTTAATTTTAGTTTTTTGATTGTTTTAAGCAAAAAAAATTTTTTCGGGGTCAAGGTCACTAAGGTCAAGGTCAAGGTCAGTGTAACTAAAAATAGATTTTTATTTATTTTTAGTTTTTCAAGATTTCTTTTTTTTTTCGGGGTCAAGGTCACTAGGGTCAAGATCAAGGTCAGTGTTACTAAAAATAGATTTTTATTTAATTTTAGTTTTTTGATTGATTTAAGCAAAAAAATAAGCAAAAAAAATTTTTTCGGGGTCAAGGTTACTGGGGTCAAGGTCAGTGTTACTAAAAATAGATTTTTATTTAATTTTAGTTTTTTGATTGTTTAAACTAAAAAAAAAATTTTTTTCGGGGTCAAGGTCACTAGGGTCAAGGTCAAGGTAAGTAAAATAGATTTTTATTTATTTTTAGTTTTTAGATTGTTTTAAGCAAAAAAAAATTTTTTTGGGTCAAGGTCACTTTGCTCAAGGTCAAGGTCACTGTTACTAAAAATAGATTTTTATTTAATTTTAGCTTTTTGATTGTTTTAAGCCAAAAAATTTTTTTGGGGGGGTCAAGGTCACTAGGATCAAGGTCAGTGTTACTAAAAATAGATTTTTATTTATTTTTAGTTTTTAGTCTTTCAAGTATTTTTTTTTCGGGGTCAAGGTCACTAGGGTCAAGGTAAGTGTTACTAAAAATAGATTTTTATTTATTTTTAGTTTTTAGTCTTTCAAGTATTTTTTTTTCGGGGTCAAGGTCACTAGGGTCAAGGTAAGTGTTACTAAAAATAGATTTTTATTTATTTTTAGTTTTTAGATTGTTTTAAGCAAAAACAAATGAGGGTCAAGGTCACTAGGGTCAATGTGCATCCAATTTTTATTGTGCGGCATGATGTTAACAGAACTGCGGAAAACCCAGTCATAATTAAAGAGTCTCTTGTTATTTTTCTGACTACCTTGCGCACAATGCAGATACTGTGTATACGTTTACAACACAGTTCATCTTAAACACAATCCAGGTCCGTGTCCAGTGAAGGTTATTCATAGGTTCGCCGACAACTGCAGCACAATACAAGTGCAAAACTGCTTTCCGCCACATTACTTTGCTTCAAGAAACTTTTGACATTAACCTTATATACCATTATACGGATGGTAAAGGTCCAAGTGATGGTATTAGTGTTGGGATAAAAAAGAAGCTGGAACGTCTGATTCTAGGAGGCAAAGTCATAAACAATACCTATCAGGCATATCTGGCTTTAGCTCAAATACAATTGACAAGATCAATCAAAAGATAGTCTTTATGCCATATAAGAAAATCATGGCGTCCCTACCAAAGACCAAGTTACCACTTAAATCTCTGAAAGGAACACAGTCATTTCATATGATTGCTCAGCATCAGCCAGGGTCAGATGTACTCACTCGCTATGACCCGAGTTGAACCTGCACCATATGTATCAGTGACCAACAGGTTTCTATGGCCAGTATTGAAGAAATCCTCAACACTTCAGTTTGGCTAAAGGTAAAGTGATTCCTGCAGAGCAACTTTTCCTGAACCTGATAGTGCTACAGATAAATGTATCCTTGACCATTTCATTTTTTTACAATATTCTAAACTCATCTACATGTATAATAAAACTGTAAAGGTAAACCTGGAGTATCTAAACATACAATTATGTCATTTGGTCACCGGAATGAACATTGTTTACCTTCAACCAAGTCAATAACAATTAAATTTAAATCTGGTTTAGAACTACTATATTTCTGCATGCAATCCTAACACCTTACATGTATCAATACTGTTTTATTTGCTTCTCTGCTTTTGCTTCATGTAACCATCTTTTTAGCTTATTATACTAAATTTTGTTTATTCAACACTACTAACAATCTGCATTTTCTGCTCTGCTTCTCCTTGTATAACCTTAATTGTGTAGTAGCTAGCAATACTAACTCATGCGAGGGAATGGCTGGCCTCAGTGATGTGCTTATAGATAGCGTTTTGTCCAATAATGATTCTCTCATGCATAAAAATGAAACGCTCAGCCGATTTGAAAATACAATTGACAGAAAGGGCTGGAAGATTAGAGGACATACTCCTGATGACGGGAATCGTTTCTTCTGGGTCATCAGTTACCAGTTAGATGTCCTAGGAATGGATCAACATACTCACACCGAGTTGAGGAACAAAGTTATCCACCACATGCAAAACCTTTCAGAGGTATAAATTTATACGTGTTTTATTAATATATTAATGCTTGAAAGGCTTATACAAACTTTATGCAACCAAAAAATTAAAACTATTTTGAAAAGTACATACATGTGATTGGAAACAAAAAAATAACTATTTCAATGAAACATGCTATTCAATATTGTTACTTTTTTCAGACAGAAAAGGTGGAAATGGAGCAGTTCCTGACAAGTGACTTCAACCATTACTTGGTGATATGTCCAAGAATGGAACCTATGCAGACCATGTTTGTTTACATAATATGTGCAAGGCTCTGTCCTGCAAAATAACTGTTGTTCATGCTGATACATTATACATCAACCTTGGAGCTGGAGCCAGGCACTTGCCTACACTTGTCCTTGGATACATTCCAGAAATAGAGCATTATGTCAGCATTCAACGCTTAAACAGGTAAACCACAATTTATTATTAATTTAAAGCTTTTTACAATTTACTGTCAGTAGTTGGTTAACGTATCAAAGTGTGATGGTTCTTTAAAATTCTAAAATTTTACAGGTTTAACTCAGAAGATTTTGTAGCTGCAGCTTCACAGTCGAAGAGAACCACAAATCTGTACATAGCAAAGGTGAGTTACATCTACTGTTTTTTTTTAATTCTTAAATATAATACTATTCGTCATGTTAAAAAGGTGTCTTTAGAAAAGCAAGATAAACACAGATATTAAAATAACTATAATCTGAATTATTTTCACTGACGCAAACTCATCACATGAATCATTTCTTGTGCAGGTTATAACACAGGTAGATGACGACGTGCAGCTTAGATTCCTGATGGCAAACGGTGGTGCTGATGAGTACACTTTGCCAGGAAAGGATGACGTGTCCTGGCAGTCCTATGAAGATATAGTAGCAGTTAAGAGACTCCAAATGCCTATCCTACTCCCTGGACGTGGACTCAGACTTAAACTTATCCTAACTGACTTAAAGTCTCAGAAAAAGTATGTTTTTAATTAACAATGACTCCAATTAAAGTGCCACTTGTGTCAGGAGTGTAACACAGTTTGAACAGTTCATAATGTGTTGTTGTATCCAGTTCATAGTTTCAATTAATATTTTCTTTTAGAACCTGTTTAAAAACTATTATTTCTAAAAGTCAAGAAGACTTTAACATGACTAAAGAACCAAAAAGTCTGTGTAGATTTATGAAACATGTTTATTTCAAGATGTTAAGTACTGTATAAGCCATTATTTCAGTTCAAGTATTGTAACTTAAAATTTTACATATGAATCACACAGATAAGCAACAGACAATATTCAGTAATAGTTCGTTAAATGTTTAAAAACCTGTATCTTTTTTAAGATAAATCTTAGTCGTAACATAACAGTGTCAGGAGTGTAATAGTTTAACATACAAGTCTGTGTGTTTTTCTGAGATGTTTGGCACCAATTATTTTGATAGCTTCTTATAAATAGATATTGGAGAGTCCATAAAGCGTAAAACCTAGCTTAACCATCAACTATTTCTTTATAATGACAAGAAGATTTACAAATGACATTTGCTTCCTTTGAATTCTAAGAACAATTTTCACAAGAAATCACCAATGTCTTCAAACACCAGTATTGTTGAGTGGTGTATTTCAAGGATCAATTTATCCTTTGATCCTTTTTATAAAGGCATGTAAACATTTTTCTAACTTCAGTAATTTAAGTCAGGAGTGTAGCCTTTTTGTAAAAAATAGTGGTAAATTTGACATTATGTAACATTTTTTTCTGAAGTTTGCAGTGTTTAGAATAATATATCCATTCCATCGGCAGAATAGTGCCTCTTGTTTGCTTTTTAATGGTTTCAACATAACTAAGGAAAATCAAGATAGTAACTTAATATTCAAGATACTAAGTATTCTCAAGATACTCTGAATATCAACTTACTAAGGAATCAAGATACTAAGTGAAAACTTACAGTAATATTAAGTACTAAGTGAATATTAGTACTAAGTAAAATTGACTCTCTGATACCAACTGACTAAGTTTCAACTTAGTATGAACCCAAGGTACTAAGTTGAACATTCAAGATACTAAGTGGAATTCACTTAAGTTGTTAAGACACTAAGTTGCTTAACTTATAAGTGAATATTCAAGATACCAAGTTGAATATTCAGATGTTAAAATTCTTCTTACTAAGTTGAAAATCACTACTAAGTTGAAACCTAAGAGAGTTGTATTCAAGATACTATTGACATAAGTAGATGAACATTCAGGCTATAAGTTGAACCTCAACTTACCAAGATTGAAAATTCAAGAAAGTTGAAAATTCAACTTACTTAGTTGAAAATTCAACTCACTAAGTTGAAAATTCAACTTACTGATTTTAGTACTTAGTATCTTGAATTTTCAACTTAGTGTTAAATATTCAACTTGTAAGTTGAATTTTCAACTTAGTCTTGAATAAACTTAGTATCTGGAATATTAACTTGTAATAAATTTTCAACTTTCTCTGAAACCACTAAAGTCAACTTAGAAGGACTTAGATATTTTGGCATGTAGCATTAGCCTAGTATCTTGAAATCAACTTTCTTGTCTTCAACTTAGTAAGTTGTTTCAACTTAATTTGAATATCCAACTTAGTATCTTGAAATTAAATTAGTATCTTGAATTTTCAACCCTAGAAGTTGATTTCAAAGAAGGATCAACTTTGTATCTTGAATATTCAAAGGCTTATATCTTGAATTTTCAACTTAGTAAGTTGAATTTTCAACTTAGTAAGTTGAATTTTCAACTTAGTAAGTGAATTTTAACTTAGTATCTTGAATATTCATCTTAGATCTTGAATCTTCCACTAGTTATGTTGAAAAATATATTTAAAAAAAAAAAAAAGCAAGTGGACGTACAAACTACCCATTATTTTCTTTTCTTTTGCTTGACTATTTAACCTTGTTGGACTGCAAGTAAAAAAAGAAAAGGTCATTAAAGGGACATACTCTATAACTGATGTTGACTGAATAACCTCCAAAACATGAATAATAGAATCTTTGGAAGTATTATAACTTAACCTAAAAGTTTCAGCTATGTATTCCTAGTCATTATCGATAAAATCAGCGGTTTAAGAAATACTGCAGTACCGTAAACCATTCAATAATCTATGTAGAGTTGTTGTTGTATAATTAATGGGTGGATGCGATTTATTAAAGAAAGCCTTTATATTGATTAATTGTGATAAAATGAGGCATTTTTCGCCATAGGCTCTTCTTTGAAATTTTATTTATTTATCATTTTACGTTCATTGAACACATAATCTATGTTTCGAGAATATAATCTGCTAGATGTAGGGAGTGTCTCTTTAAGAAGGTTGCTCTGTAACAGAATTATACTACAAAATTCATACTCTAAAAGGTTGTGAAACACTATGAAAAACGTCGTCCTGTTACAGGTATCCAAAACATTCATCTTTTACATGACAATGGTTCTGCTTAAAGATTGTTACTGGATTTTTATACAAGAAAAAAGTCAAAGTTCTACCATTTTCTGCATACTCATCAGGTTTGACCCCCTGTGACTTTTCTACTTCCTGAATTGAAAAGATGTGTAACTGGGCGCCGCTACATAACTAGACAAGCGTTGGGCTCTGCAGTGTTCCAGTACATCTAAGGTGTGCCTTGAAGTGGACTTCAGAGACACATTTAAAATTGGTTAAAACACTTAAAAAGTGTATACAAGTTAAAGGGGAGTATTGTAAAAGAAATAAATAAGAGTTTTTTTGATCAATTATGTTTGTTTTACAAGGACTTTAGCATTACATATTGAACGCCCCTCTTGTTATTTTAGTTTCACAATATTCCATATTGCTTTAGCCAAAACACTCGTGGAAAGCTGCTAACAGCTGATATGTAAGTGTGGTAGTTTCTTTTCGAGTGGTATGTGAGGTGTTTAATCACACGCGAGGTAACTGTGTCATGAAATAACAAAATATCACAAACAAAGTAACCTTAAGCGTTTCACATTATCGATCTGAAAAGAGCAACTTTTAACAGTTGATAAATCATTGTTCACGGATTAAAGACGGCAGACTTTTACATTTGCGATGGAAAATTACCGGTAACACTGCTAAATGCAGTGGGAAAGCTCCTGGGTGCGGAACGTTTCTGAGACATGGAGCTTAAATGTTTCTAACACTAATATTACAAATTTTAATTAGCTTCTTCGTAAGAAATAAAATCCCATGACAATTAATTCAAAGTGTAGTGAAAGTAGTTGTTATTGTGATTTTCATGAATACATTTTATAACTGACGAAAGCTCATTTAAGCAACAACACTTTCTGGAGAATAATTTCGTAAAGGCGGTTCCTTTTCTTAAATAGACCAGAGAATTTTTTATATAGTATGCTTTCACCTTAAACAGAAACTGAGGCATTTTTTTGTATAATTGAAATATACAGCTGTAGTTTGTTCAAAGTAGTCATTTTTCATTTGGCACGTTACATGTATCGGATCACATACGGCGTTGTCACTTTGTACGTTAGGAATTGCAATGTAAATAAAGTAACGAAGTTGCTGAAATGTTTAAAATATACAACATACATTCTGCTGTAGCTTTGTTATATAAACCAGCTTATCTTCACGGATTAAACAGAACAAAACAGAACAGAACAGAACAGAACAGTACCTTTATTTATATGCACAGATTACAATACGTACATTTTGTTACGTGGAAATTACATATATTTAACTACTAAAAGCAGTGACGAAAATATGGAAAAGAGAGTGTGTTTATTTATACTACATTGCATAAAGTGTTGAAATTTGAGTAAATATGATACAATACCAAAAGACCGTGAAAGGGTAGTATAATCTTTACAATAATCTACATAAGTAGTCTTGTAGTAAACATTCGAACATGCTCTTTTATAGCTACAAACTGTTGTCTTATGATCGTAAGAATATTTTCATTTGAAATACTAGCTAAGACATGTCAGAATTTGAAACCGTTATTGGTCATGGAAGAGACATCTTCTGGCTAATGTGTGAATTAGAATCAATTTTCGCGCCGTAAATGCAATATTTCATACAAGGTTCAATTCAAATTGTTTTACTTTTCATATCGCCATGAAGCTCTAGGATCTAATTTTGAACGAACAGATTTCAAATGCTTGATAAAATTGACAGCAAACCGTTGATAATTTAATAAGCGGAATCCTTTAGTTATTGTTTTGCTTTCCGTTAAAGAGGCACTCCCTACATCTAGCAGATTTTATTATCGAAACGTAGATTGTGTGTTCAATGAACGTAAAATGATAAATAAATACAATTTCAAAGAAGAACCTATGGCGAAAAATGCATCATTTTACCACATTAAATCAATGTGGAGACTTTCTGTAATAAATCGCATCCACCCATTAATTGTACAACAGCAACTCGACATAAATTATTGAATGGTTTACAGTACTGCAGTATATTTTAAACCGCTGATTTTATCGATAATGACTGGGAATGCATAGCGTTAAACTTTTAGGTTAAGTTATAATGCTTCCAAAGATTCTATTATCTATGCTGTGGAGATTATTTAGTTTGACATCAGTAGGGTGCCCTTTCGGTGCCATCAAGAAGTATCGAGGAGTTAACTCAGACCTGTAATGTTCTGCAATTTCTCTGAAAATGTAGCCTACCATCTACAATGAAGGTCGGTAAGCAAATGCAACGATCACGTGTATGTAATCGTACTGATCATATGTTACAACGACTTTAGAAACTAGAAATGAGTACAATTGTATAATTTGTGAAACAATACTAACACCTGTAGATGCATGATATTACTTCTTCTTACACAAAACACGGTTAATATGAAATTTTGATTTTCAAAGATGAAGTTATTTTCATTGCTTGTTTGCCGATACTTTCAGAAAGTGCATTTGCATTAAACATAAACCTGATCCATACTACCTGCATAAACTTTTGTTTCCTCGATTTTCAATAGTCAGCACATGTTAAAATAACATGCACATATGCACAATTTCGACGAGAACTTGAATCGTCAATTGTAAGCTTATAGTGTAAATTTCTTACCTAAAGAATCATATGGCGTCAATAGCCTGAGGTTTCGTCTGGAATAACAATTTTTTGCCAGGGGTTGTATGTCCCGAAGGCCATAGCTCGCATGCTGCATTTCAAAAACCGTAGAAATTTTATCTGTAAAATGTGCTGATAACAACTGTAAAACTGCTCTTAGGGAAAGTAGTGCAAGACAGACCAGAACAAACCGCTGTTTGACAATATTACAAAAAAATTGTACAGACAGCTTGAAACGATTGCATAATATTTTTATGACTTACGGGTTTAATTACAAATTGTTTCAGAAGTGCTTTCTATTTTATTACCATTTGGAATACTTTGGATTTTAAAGTTGTGTCATTTTGTACCGTGGCACAGTGACAGAGTCCGCTTTGAGACCAAGAGGTCATTGATTAAATTCCCATGGGAGCCAATGTTTTCTCTTTGTTTAGCAATTAAATTGAAAATCATGAAAATCTATGTCATTTTGCAAAATATGAGAACTGGGCCTTAATAATCCTTAATTTTATTTGAAAATATAAAATTTGAACATGTTCAATATCTTAAAAAGTAGACAGTAAAACATTTTCATTTTTCTTAAAATACAGTTGATATATTACTTATAGGAGTTCCATAATCAGTAGTGATGCTCTTACTTCGAATCTTTTGCTACACTCTTGTAATTTGATCTGTGTGATATGCCTCTGGACAAAATTAGGTAAATTGCATCCTCTATTGTTTTGACATATCTTTGTTTTCTAGAACATTCGAACACAAAAAATATACATAAATACTATTGCTAGTAGGGATGGGGCAACAGCAAACGATTTATTTTTTTTAATCAATATTGATCGTTACCAGCTTATGAATATACCATGATCAAAACCCAAACAAACATAGAATTTCAATTCGATTGATTGTTGTCTATTGCAAGAAATCAAAGTCATCTTTTATTAAAGCCTTTACTTGGGAGCCTCGAACATTCGTAATATTGTAACAGCGAAACGTTATTATATTAAAAAGAGATTTTATAGGAAAATTGCCTTTGCATGAAATGAAATTTTCGACGTTTTCTTCATTTAAATCTTTATGTCTTGATTCCGATTATCCAGGGAGAAACAACTTTAACATTACTCCGCATGTAAAATATGTTTATATACTAAGTTAATAAGAATGCTTTACGTGAAATAACATCATACATTCGAAAATCAAAGTACAATCTCGTATATCGAGCTCTGTACGTTCCTTAAATATCCGCACTTTTCCGGGATATGCATATGATTATCTTCCGTAATCGGCGTAAGTTGACATTAAGGTAGTACACCCCTAATGGCCACTATTTCGAACCTTGATCAACTTAATACTTTCATAATCGACATATGTTCACTGATTGACTAAATAAATATATCGTCTGTTGTTGCCCCTAGTAGAAATAGTATTTATGTATATTTGTGTTGTCGTCCTGGCGAGTATAAATGTCGTACTGGCGCTTTAATTTTGTCGGTCTGTTGTACTGGCGTCCTGTAAAGACGCCAGCACACCAGGATGACAAATAAGTGCGCCGATACGACAAATAAAGTAATTTACCAGACACCAGGTGTCAATCAAGTGACTTCATTGCCTATCAAAATTCGACAATAAGGTTTGTGTGTGTGTGTGTGTGTGTGTGTGTGTGTTGGTGGTGTGCACTTCTGGGTGCTTTGGGGCTCGTTTTGGGGAGGCTGCGTTTTTGGTACGTGCCCCCCCCCCCCGCTTCCCTGTTTGATATTATTTTTGTTTTTTTGTTTGAATGGATTCTTTTGTTATAAATAATCCGACATCAACAAAGGGGTGGGTTTATAGCACCATTGGCGTCATGTCAATTGTCGTATGGCGGGTGCACAAATACGACAAGTGCTTCAGACGCGCCAACACGCCAGAACGAAATGGCAGAAATTACCAACTTATCGTCGATATAGCTGTCAATTCATTTAGGAATTAGCGGACGAAGGTCGCTTTGCCATTGAGACAGATAAGGTTATTCAAATACATAGACTGCACAATTAAAGGTGTACGAGATTAAATGGCAGTAAATCTGCTCTGTACTTTATGTAAATTCCGACGATCGGACGAATTCCAGACGTTTGAACAAGATTTAATTATGTTTTATTAGTCTAATCTTTTCTTTGTAGCCGACGTAAACCTTAACTGTAATCAATACTGGTGATAACGGCTTGAATAAGTAAATTAAAATGTGAAGATGAAAAGGTTCGTTCTCGTTTGCCGAATTCTCTGGTTAAATCTAAAATGTGATACATATTCTCAAAGATGATTGTATACGTATAGATACTTTAGTTAATTCAGTCCGATTATATAAAAATAAATAGAATTTGAATAATTTCGTTAATTAATTTTGGCTAGTACATATGTTAGATGTTACAAACAACTATCTTCAGTTTGATATATGAACATCTGTTCTGCGTTAAAGTGTCAAACCTTTTAGACCACACAACAGACTTTACAATATTTATTGTACTTTTTAAAAAAAAGAAGCTTGATTGTATTTTGAGCATATGATTCGACAAGTATATTGCAAGAACAAAAGCTTGTGATTATCCATTCTCCTACCATGTAATTTGGCATGAAGATGTTAACTCGAAGCAGTTGTTTTAGGAGTACAGACCTTGGTCGAGGTATCCCTACTGTGTTTAAACCGGTTTAGGCGTAAGGAAAGAGAATATTGTAGTTCGTCGAATAATTTTAAGCCAAAACACAACGGTGTTAGCTATTTCCAAATATCAGAAAATTACTAACAGTACTTGAAGAATCAAAACATTTAAAGTTTAAATAGTAATGTCCCTGTACTTGGCATATAAATGGGACTACAACCACAATATTAATTTCCAGATATTTACAGGTATTTTGGATAAAACATTTTACGGAAAGTTAAAACTAGCATTTTCTAAATAAATATACGAATTTTGATAGAAAAAACTGTGTTTTTACAGAAAGATCTTTCTTACGGAACAAGTTTAAATTTGGTGAACAAACATAAAGTTTTCGAGAAAATAAATTTCCATGTACCTCTTGTCACAATGGAGGAATGTGTTGGACTTTTTTAAACAAAGGTACATGCAAACACTTCATTTTCTAGATAACCTTCTGTTTGTTCAACTTAAATTTAAACTTAATCTGAAAAAAGATTACTTTTTGTTAAACCGCTGTGTTTTCTTTCAATTTTTCATATTTATTTAGAAAAATGCAAAGTACTAATGCTAATTTTAACTGTCCGTAAAAAGACTTTTACGGATTTTACTACGTCGGTCAGTTTAACTGCACAATAATCCGTTTAAAACTATCCCAAAATGTGAAACTGTGCACATAAAAACGTGTTAATCTGACAAAACCTTCTGCACATGTGCAGTGATATAAATATAACAGTTTTGGTTTTGTTTTATAATAATTGAAAATTGAGTCGACACAAAAATGGCGTCCAGCTACAAACAAGACCTATATCAATTAGTATCAAACAGTTTCAGAACAAAAGAGTGTTTTCGCCCAATTAACGCTCTAAGTACAGATACCAGATATTTAAAATAATTCTCAATCAAGCAATAAACTTTTTTAAAGGAACTTATTGAATAAAATCGTCTATAATTTTATTGAGCAGACCCTGTTCTCAACTTTAGTTAATTTCAAAAATTGAAAAATAATCATTATTAAGAAAACACGAATTTTCAGGCGGTAAACATAAAGCATCGAGGATAATAGGTACGTCTAGACATTAAAAACTCTTTTTTAATTGAAATCCAGAGATTGTGTTCTGAATCATTATCGCAGACGTCAGTAAAGGGTAATAACTTATCAGTTACATAAATGCCAATGCCTCCCGACTTACGTTTATACTTTTGAGATCTAGATTTTGAGACAAAATTAAAACCAGGAATGTCTAAAATATCGGATGAATCAACAGGAGTTTCAGATACCTGATTGCTAACAAAATAAACAAAATCCGGATATTAAATACGCTACTTCAAACCTTTAACATTCAGCGAACATACATATAAACGTTTATTTTCTATTTCAGATGGGATAATTATTCCCCGACTGTCTTACTGCGACACTGAACGCTCTCCTGTATTAGTGTTAGAGTCCCATGGACGTCTGAACGTGGAATTCGCACTAGCCAATTCTGTAGGAGGTTGGCTAGCAGAGTAACCAGCCGCTTGGCCGCCAGGTGGTGAATGTCTCGCCGGCGCATGTCAACGTGGTACTCTGTTAAAGCGAGGTGAAGAAGACTGACGTCTAGGTCGATGTATGTTTACATTACTCGGACGAGATCTTCTCCTGCTACGCCTAGTGGTTGACCTGCTATCACGAGAATCACGTGCATGTTTTGAACGATCACTGCTGACGTATGAGGGTTTGCTTACATGCAGACGATTGCCCTACATTATAGGGTTTCAATTGGGGGACATGTCTGCATGTATTTTACCGTTCTTTACGATTTAAGCGGGATAAACAATGCCGACTTTGCTGTCAGGATAATCAGGAGCTGTTTATACTCAGACCATAACACTCGCCGTGCATCAGCTATTTCTTTTGGAACCAGTACATATTCCACGTGTTATTAATATATAAGTAAACAAAAAAACGTAGGAAATCAAATAAAACAAACAATTTTTCCCGTTTGGGTCAACCATACCGAACAATTCTCATCATAGGCCTTGTATCAGAACCCCTGCGGCACAGAATCTTATAAGCCACCAGCCAGTTCAATCGATTAGCCACAGACGATAAAATTACATTGAATTATATAGGAAAATAATTTATACATCGATTAAATAAACCATTCTCTTTAAACTTCAATATTTTCCTTGATATGACATTAAAATTTATTTAAATGTATTTCCAACGGTATATTTTTAAACAATTTACCTAAATATCTTCTTGCTTCAATTTCGTTTTGAAGACTGTGACTAGTTTTCCTATAGATTTCTATATACATCTTTGGTCAAATTGAACGCAACTGTTTTACACCAGTTTTAACTCTTGATTCTGTATGGCAAAATAGAGTCTTACTCTTTTTCCTTGATATTTTTGGAGAGTACTTTTTATATACGTTTTGAAAATTTGATTTTTAACGGAATGAGATGAAATCGTCTTGCCTCAAAATTGTTTTGAAAAGTAAGATTTTCACTATTTCCAAGCGTCAGATATATACAATGTACAAAGTGGTTGCCTGTGTTCAGCATAGCAATCGTTGATGTTTAGTCATGAATAAAACATATGTAGAGTTGAAATTTTGCAGCTTGTCTATTAAAATATAATTGAGACACAAATAATTAAAAACTTAAAATTTGCTTTTCTTAGCAGTATGGTCATTTCCTGATACGTTACTGCGGAAAGATGATTCGAATGCACTATGAGATTGCTTTCGATTATTGTAAAATTTGCATACTAATATGGCATAACTTTGAGTTTTAGGTCGGTGTATAATATTTATCAGTGACACGTGTCGATGTTTAAATAAAAAAAAAACTTGTTTCAAAAACGAAACACGTTAAAAGAGAGTTGAATACAAAAAAACTAAGTGAATGCAACTTCTTGTCGATACTTTTCCTAAAAAGAAGACAGTGTTATTACAATAGTTTTACCGGAAACTTACGAGGTTGAAAGGATAATTACAAAAAAGAAAAATGAGTTTCATGACTTTAAAAGTGTAACACATTTAGAACACTAAAAATCCAGGATGAAAACTAAGTTTTACTTTATTGTTATTCTATAAACAATTAACTTAAACTCAATCCTTCTATTTGTAATCTATAAAACTTGTTAATTGTAAAAGTCTTTTTTATATAATTAGCAGCACATGTGTCCCGTCACAGAATGCAACTGTGATAAGAATCTGTTATCTCTGTACAACAGAAGAGATTGTATTACTAATTGGGCAATATAACTTTATATAATTCACAGACTGGCTAGTGCGGGAGTTGTGAACAGCAAGCATGATAATATGAAATCGTTAACTTTATTACAGATTGAATAATTTTCTCGTTTGGGTCAAGTGACTTTATTCAAATAATGCTTAATTCTATCACAAAATCATATAGAGGATAATTGTTGGTTTTTGGGTAATATCACGTTATAATTTCACCCAGTGGACACCAAAAGTGATATTTTCACGAGTGGTGCAGCCACGAGTGAAAATAACTACTTTTGGTGTTCACAAGTGAAATTATCGTGATATAACATTGATACCAACATTTTTTTTCTGTTTATTTTATGACTCAAACTAAGTTTATTTCAATAAAATGTCGAAAATTGCGAGGAACGTCACCAGAAAGCATTGCTCGGTATACTTTATGCCGTTAATTCGGGTAACAGATTTTGATATTTTTCACTGATTGGCCAGTGTGTTTATCGGGATCCACCGTTATATTTCGATAAACCACCGAAAAACATAAAA